>CAUYLG010045534.1:0-22654 GCA_963573385.1 Cacajao melanocephalus | reverse complement strand
CCGTGTGGCTCCTCCGCCGGGAATCTCCTAGTCTGTGGGCAACAAGAATTCGTCTGAAAGTGCGGCGTCCACTCGCTCTCTGCGCTTTCACTGGGAGCTACAACCCTGAGCTGTTGTTAATCGGCCATCTTGGATCTCTCCGCCGGGAATCCATTTTTTATGTAGAACCAGTGAACTTACAAAGAAAAAAATACCCTACTCCTGGTTGTCTACACACATCAGAAATAAGTCATGATAAATCACAATTTTTACAAAACAATACAAAAATGTAAGTCAACGTCATATAAAACTATCTGCTTTGGCTGCACGTGGTGGCTCACACCTGTAATCCCAGCACTTTGGGAGGCCAAGGCAGGCGGATCACCTGAGGTCAACAGTTCAAAACTAGCCTGTCCAGCATAGAGAAACCCCATCTCTACTAAAAATACAAAAATTAGCCAGCATGGTGGCAGCCGCCTATAATCCCAGCTATTTGGGAAGCTGAGGCAGGAGAATCTCTTGAACCTGGGAGGTGGAGACTGCAGTGAGCCAAGATCATGCCATTGCACTCCAGCCTGGGAAACAGATTGAGACTCTGTTTCAAAAAAAAAAAAAAAAAAAAAAGAATCTGCTTTAACAAAGCAACAGTTAGTAACAATTACAAGACAGTTTGCAAAAAAAAAAACCAAGTTTTAACAAAGCAACACTTAGTAACAATTATATACAGTTTGCAAAGAGCTTTCACATACAGTATTTCACTTTGATACTCAACATTCCTTGAAGAAAAAAACAGCAGTATCAGTATCTCATTTTAAATAAGAAACTGACACTCAGAGTTGTCCAAGGTCTGACTGCTTGTCTGGTGCACCTTGCACTAATAACTATTTTGTTTATACTGTCATAAAAAAAATCAGATTTCTATTGTTTTTCCTCCAACTAACAAAATAATTTTCTAACTGCTACAATGAATTCCTATTTTTAAGTTATTGTTAGTCACTGTTTTCAAAATTACACTACTTCTAAAAACATTAAGCCTAGCACATTAACAGCATGTTCTCCCCCATGGGTTGACTCCAACCCTTTCCAATTTTCATGAAATATACGTTCCCTTTTCTTCAATTTTATTACTTCCTTTGTTTGACAACAGTTTTGCCCCTACCCCTTGACCACAGCAGTTAAGGCCTGTAAGTGATATTTTAAGATTTACACATGAGTGGGCCAGGCACGGTGGCTCACACCTATAATCCCAGCACTTTGGGAGGCAAAGGTGGGTGGATCACGAGGTCAGGAGATCGAGATTATCCTGGCTAACATGGTGAAACCCTGTCTCTACTAAAACTACAAAAAATTAGCCAGATGTGGTGACACGCACCTGTAGTCCCAGCTACTCGGGAGGCTGAGGCAGGAGAATCACTTGAACCCAGGAGGTGGAGGTGGAGGTGAACTGAGATTGTGCCACTGCACTCCAGCCTGGGCAACAGAGTGAGACTCCGTCTCAAGAAAAAAAAAAAAAAAAAAAGACTTATACATATACCTATAAATGCTGTGAGTAGCCAGATTTCCAGATGTGAGCCATAGGAGAAGGCAAAAGTGATGGTATAAAACTTCTGTGATTAGGTTATAGAAGACAATGTGGCTTCTGCCTTGGTAGCTGGTATCATACGTTCTCATTCATTCTCATTCTCATTCTCATTTCTCTCTCTCTCTCCCCCAACCCCCGCTGTCCCTCCCTCCCTCCCTCCCTCTCTCTCTGTCATCACTGACTCTTAGGTGGCCCATATCATGAGCAGCCCTAAGGAGAAGATCATGAGGTGAGGAAATGACACTTCCAGCCCTACGAATGAGCTCAGATGCCATTTCTCCAGCCCAGGTTAAAAGCTATACTGCAACCTCATGGGACCCAGAAACAGAACGACCCAGTTTAGCAGCTCTGATTCCTGACCTTCAGGAACTAAGAAATTAATACAAGTCTGTAGTTTTAGGTTGATGAACTTTGGAAGTAATTTGTTAGGCAGGAATAGATAACTAATGCCTAAACATATTGACAGTAATTAGTTGCTGTGACCAACCCTTTGTAAGTAAGATGAAGTGAAATCATATCTGTTTACAATAACAGCTTGAGTTCTCAAATGCAGTCCCTTAGCAGCAGTAGCTTGAATAATCTACCTGCAAAATTTCTCCCCATCCCCAAACCTTATTATTTCTTTATTTGATATAATTTTGTGGTAAAGAAATCATAAATAAAATATAATTACATGTATAGCTATGACAAAGTCATTCTAGAACCCCTCCACATTCCTTTACAAAGTAAAACTATATACAGTTACCTCTTCATACATGCTTTTGCGAAACTCCAAGTCCTCAGTAAGGCTCTGACAACGATTCTCCAAATCCACTTTAAGTAAAGTTTCATCTGCTAACTGCTTTTTGGCAGCAGCTAAGGAGGCTTCCAACTATTACAAAGAAAAAGAATTGTGATAAAAATGACACAGCAATCATTTAATAATGAATTTAACATACCTATGAATGAAATCAACTGTTAGAATTCCTATACATTTATCAATGTATAATTACTTCACTTTAACATTCATCACAGAACTGGGTGTTCATTTGCTGGTCTCACCCACAGAGTATCACACCAAATCAGCCATCAAACTGGTAACTGGCAACAGGGAATAGAACAGAGATGTTATGACTCACTCACGTTTCAAACATTAAACTAGTTATTTTAGCTAACCACTTTCATTTTTTCCTGTGTGCAGAGCAGCATTATAACGTTGCTTTTCTCACTTATTTCCTAACAAAATAGCCTTTGAGAGCAGAGACAGAATGAGTGTGCATACAACAGGGAAGAAGGGGAGCCACAAGATCTGTACAATCCAGATATAATGCCTGGGAGGTGATGATGTTTTGCATGTTAGCCACCTCAACACTTTTGTTCAAGTGAGCCACCAAAAAAGAAATTTTTAAAATTTCAAAAATAAAATAAATTTAAAAATCAATCAATCAATCAAACTACAGCTTAAGGCAGATGAAGCAATTAATCTACCACATATGGCTCAAGAGTAGGATTGACCTTACCTGGGCAATCTGATCCTTCAGATCCTCCAAATCTCCCTCTAAACTCTTTTTGTCACCAAGTGCAGTAGCAAGAGCTGCATCTTTAGAATTCAGTGCTGCTTCATATTCTCGAAGCTTAATCTGGGCACCATTAAGATCAGATTCTTTCTTAGCATAGCTGGAAAATATTTAAAAAGCATAAGATATCAAATCATACTCCTGACTTGAGGCCTTCTCCCTCTCTGCTGAAGAGACAAATGGAAGTAGTTTAAATAAAGGCTACCATCACCTATCAAAATTAAAGAAGCAATTCACAAGCATTGGATCTAGAATTTTTGATGGCTAACATTCTCTTTCAATGTCACATGACTACTACTAATGACTATGGATCAAAGATGTCCATATAAAGACCGATGTACCAGAATCCTACTTGTCCCTGAGGGGGAATACATGTCCCCTTTGTTCTATAAAGAGGCACACTAACACAGGATATTTTTGAAGAAATGAAAATTCATTATTTTCTAAATACAATGCATATTATAAGCCAAAATGTACAGGAACTGTAAGTCAGGATATTATGCTAGGTGCAGTGGCTTACAACCATAATCACAACATTTTGGGAGGCCAATAGGGGAGGATTGCTTTAGACCAGAAATTCAAGACCAGCCTAGGCAACACAGCAAGACGCCATCTCTACCAAAAAAAAGAAAGAAAAGAAAAGAAAAGAAAAGAAAAGAAAAGAAAAGAAAAGAAAAGAAAAGAAAAGAAAAGAAAAGAAAAGAAAAAGAAAAGAAAAGAAAAGAAAAGAAAGAAAGAAAGAAAGAGGGAGGGAGGGAGGGAGGGAAGGAGGGAGGGAGGGAAGGAAGGAAAGAAAAGAGAAAAGAAAAGAGCCCAGCATGGTGGCACACACCTGTAGTCCCAGCTACTCAGGAGGCTGAGGTGGGGGCATCGCTTGAGCCCAGGAGGTGGAGGCTGCAGTGAGCCATGACTGCACAACTGTACTGCAGCCTGGGAAGAAAGAAAGAAAGAAAAGAAGAGAGGAAGGGAGGGGAGAGGAGAGGAAATCAAATTACACTAAATGAGAATAAGATGTTATTATTCTAAAAAGTATTCTTTTTAAAATGTGGAGTAGCATCTAAAAAGTAATTTTATAACTCAATGCATGATACTGAAACTCCCATGATATTAGTAAGAACTGACCACAACCTTGCAAGTACCTCTCCTTTTGTTAAACAGAGGTAACTTTAGATTTCTCTAACAATAAGTAACGGCCTCTCTAATACTTTGCATAAAAATTATTTCCGTTTATACAGCTAACTACCAAAAAACTGAGGTTCAGGGCCCGGCGCAGTGGCTTATGCCTGTAATCCCAGCACTTTGGAAGGCCAAAGCGGGCAGATTACTTGAGGTCAGGAGTTCCAGACCAGTCTTGCCAATATGGTGAAACCTCGCCTCTACCAAAAAATACAAAAACTTAAGCCAGGTATTGGTGGTGCATGCCTGTAGTCCCAGCTACTCGGGAGGCTCCGGAAGGGGAATCACTTGAACCCGGGAAGCGGACGTTGCAGTGAGCCAAGATTGTACCACTGCATTCCATCCAGCCTGGGAGCCTAGGTGACAGAGTGAGACCTTGTCTCAAAACCAAAAACAAAAAAACGAATGAACAAAAAAAACAAGCTGATGTTCAAACTGAAGTTTCTTTTTCTCTAAATATCACCTATTTTTTATTTTTTGAGACAAAATCTCACTCTGTCACCCAGGCTGGACTATAGTGGGGTTATTGTGGCTCACTGCAACCTCCGCCTCCTAGGTTCAAGTGATTCTCATGCCTCAGCCTCCAGAGGAACTGAGATTACAGGTGTGCATTACTAGGCCCAGCTAAATTTCTGCATTTGTAGTAGAGATGGGGTTTGCCTATGTTGGCCAGGCTGGTTTAGAACCCCTGGCCTCAAATGATCTGCCCCGCCTCAGCTTCCCAAAGTGCTGGGATTACAGGCATGAACCACCACACCCAGCCTCTAAATATCACTTTTTATTAAATAGAGTTCTACACTATAAAATTAAAGTTCCTTTAGATGTATTTTACCCAATAATTATATTTTAATGGGTAGTATTTTTCTCACCCAAATAATTACTAACATGAGTTACACAAGAAATGTCTTAATAACATCAAAATTATTGCCGCGGTGTGGTGGCTCATGCCTGTAATCCCTATACTTTGGGAGGCCAAGACAAGTGGATCTCCTGAGGTCAGGAGTTTGAGACGAGCCTGGCCAAAATGGTGAAACCCCATCTCTACAAAAAATACAAAAATTAGCCGGGCATGGTGGCATGCACCTGTAATCCCAGATACTTGGGAGGCTGAGGCAAAAGAATCGCTGAACCCAGGAGGTGGAGGTTGCAGTAAGCCGAGATCAGGCCACTGCACTCCATCCTGGGTGACATTGAGACTCTGTCTCAAAAAAAAAAAAAAAAAAAAAAAATCAAAATTATCAATACTTGTTCTTAACATTGCTATTGTATTTTTCTTGGAGAAATAGGATTTAAAATATAAACTAAAAAACTGCTACAGTAGAAGAGTACTTCTACTGATGTTTGAGGACTGGTTAAAGGAGGAGTCTTTAGTTAATAAAAGTTTCAAAATAATCTTGTAATATTAAAATAAAGTGAAGAAATAAACTGGCCAAATGATGATCACATATGAAAAGATTTAATAGTGTTCACTTTTTACTCATCAGAAAAGCTCAACAGTCATGTCACATGCTTAAATCTCATGCTTTACAACACCACAAGATGGCAGGCTTTAACTGAAGACTAGTCCAGAAGAGGAAAACATTAACTGTTTAAAAAAACAAAAAAGAATCCCATACCAATATAATTTACAACCAAAATGCCTAGTTCACACAAGTGCTGAGTCTCCACAGGAATAGAATTGACACTTGTGAAGAAACCTATTTTATCCCACTATAAAATGACCAGAAGGGCTAGGATACATATCATAAAACATGACTGAAAATAAAACCATCTTTATTTTCATTTATGTATTATAAATTTGGTTTGAGATGGAGTTTCACTCTTGTTGCCCAGGCTGGAATGCAATGGCTTGAACTCAGCTCACCGCAACCTCCGCCTCCCGGGTTCAAGTGATTCTCCTGCCTCAGCCTCCTGAGTAACTGGGACTACAGGCATGTACCACCACACCTGGCTAATTTTGAATTATTAGTAGAGATGGGGTTTCTCCATGTTGGTCAGGCTGGCCTCAAACTCCTGACCTCAAACTCCTGACCTCAGGTGATCCACCTGCCTCAGCCTCCTAAAGTGCTGGGATTACAGGTGAGCCACCACATCCAGCCTAAAATCATATTTTAAATGCAGTATTACACAGTACTTACAAAAGCTACTGACTCAAAATTAATTACTTAAAAATTAAAAACATTAATTTTTAAAGTTCAGATCATAATGTGGTATTTTTCAATGTAATGCTGCCTCATGGCAGGAGAACGACCTGTGTTTTCCAGGGACCAAAATGTTCCAGCAAGAATGATACCTCATAAAACAGCATGTCGATTGTATAAGTTACTGTATGCAGCAACCTGTAATATTGCATATTTTATGCAGTATTGTTCTTGTTTATTTGACTTCACAGATGTAATAGGTAATACACGCAAATAGCTCAAAACTCAGAATGGCATGCTACCAAGTGAAAGATACTGTGCAACATCTTGTGGAGTGCAGAAAACACAAGAAGCCAAAAAATTAATCTAAGGCAGTACACCTAGATGACTAGAATATGGTGATTTCTTCCACAAAAATAAAAACCAAAGAAGATAAGGAGGATGGGGGATGAAGAAAGTTATTTATTTGTGGTACCCTGAGGGCCACCCAATGATAACAGCGGAAATTTTATAGGAACTTTAATTTCAATCATGACTAATGCTTCTACTGTTCATTTTATGTCAAGTTCTTAGTCACATAAAACAGTTATTCTATGAAAATATAAATTGTTCTGTTATAAATATTTCTTGGCCAGGTGCAGTGGCTCATATCTATAACCCCAGCACTTTGGGAGGGAGACCAGATGGTGAGACCCCATCTGTACTAAAAACACAAAAAAATTAGCCAGGTGTGGTAGTGTATGCCTGTAGTCCCAGCTACTAGAGGGGCTAAGGAAGGAGAATCACTTGAGCCCAGGAGGTCAAGGCTGCAGTGAGCCCTGATCGTGCCACTGCACTCCATCCTGGTTGACAGTGTGAGATCCTATCTCCAAACACAAATATATATATATATTATATATATATATATATAATATATATAAAGTGAGACCCTATCTCCAAATATATATATATTTATATATATTAAGAAATATATATACATATATTTCTTAAAGGTGTAACTTTAACATTACTGGAAAAATTAGGCAGATACAAATCAGAAGTTCAAAGCATGCTTAAAATTGCAAAGAAATGCTAACCTTTCACATCCAGGTTCAAAAGAAAATAACAAACTCTTATTTGCTTACTTTAAAAAATGCATTCGGCTTTTCCCCCCTTTACTCAGAGAAGTATATAAATAGGCACATAATCTCTCTTCCTAGAGAGGCTTATCGACAGGTTTTAAAAATACATGTAAGTGGTCAGAAAGTTCTAATAATCCAGAAAAATGAAAAGACACTCTCTCCAAAAGAAATAATAATCATTGCCTGGGCTTAATGTTTCTTTTTTTTCCCAGCCAGGCGCCTGAAATCCCAGCACTTTGGGAGGTCGAGGCGGATGGATCACAATGTCAGGATTATCTAGACCATCTTGGCCAACATAGTGAAACCACGTCTCTACTAAACATATAAAAAGTAGCCGGGCGCGGTGGCTCACACCTGTAATCCCAGCACTTTGGGAGGCCAAAGCGGGTGGATCACAAGGTCTGGAGTTCGAGACCAGCCTGGCCAACATAGTCAAACCTCATCTCTACCAAAAATACAAAAATTCGCTGGGCATGGTAGCAGGCACCTGTAGTCCCAGCTACTCAGGAGGCTCTGAGGCAGGAAAATCACTTGAACCCGGGAGGCAGTAATGCAGTGGCAGGATCACGGCTCACAGCAACTTCCACCTCCTGGACTCAGGCAATCCTCCCATCTCAGTCTCTCAAGTAACTGGGAGTATACACATGTGCCACCATGCTAGGCTAATTTTTATATTTCAGGGGCGCAAGTGGGAAGATGGGGTTTTGCTATGTTGCCCAGGCTGGTCTCAAACTCCTGGGCTCAAGCGATGAGGTACTGGGATTACCAGCATGAGCCACTGCACTCAGCCAAATCAATGAGTCTTATATGTCACGAGTTGTCAAGGATATATGGGAGCTATGCAGTGAGTTAACAATCTGAACATAATCTTATCAAATTTTCTAACCATATTATTATTTTTTATTTGTCAATAAAGTAAAAAGTCCAAGTGTAATTATCAGCACATGGTCAAAGTGCAGAAACCTGTAGAACTGATATCCTAAAACACACATATGAATTTGCTGCAGCTATCACCTCAGCAGTGACATCTGACAATGCCTCCAAACAGAGATCAATTTAGATAGGAACCCTAAATTAGTAGAAGCTATCTACACTTAAGGTATTAGTATATATTTACTTCTAGCATATTTCCTGACTGGCTTTGTTGTATTATCCACCTGTCTGATTAAACTATTTCTAGTCCAGATAAGGAGATCTTCCTATGTTAAATTCAACATGTGAATCTAATACTAAAAATATTCATGCTCCTGAAAATAAGTGACAAAACATACCCATTTGCTTTAGATGTTTTACAGAAGAACCAAACCCTAACTGCAACCATAAGATAAACGTTTTATAAATGTAACTGGCATTCTATGCTAAATAAGAATTTCCTCCCTTAATAAAGAAAATTAGCTTTCATTTCAAGTAAGCTTGAATTTTGTCAGTCATAACAAGTAACTAGGTCTAATCGAGAATCTGACCATTAAAAAGAAAATTAGCACGGCTGGGTGCAATGGCTCACACCTGTAATCCTAGCACTTTGCAAGACCGAGGTGAGTGGATTACCTGAGGCCAGGAGTTCAAGACCACCCTGGCCAAAATGGTGAAACCCCATCTCTACTAAAACTACAAAAATTAGCTGGGTATGGTGGCTCATGCCTGTAATCCCAACTACTTGGCAGGCAAGAGAATTGCTTGAACCTAGGGGACGAGGCTGCACTGAGCCAAGATTGTGCCACTGCACTCCACTGGGCTAAAGAGCAAGATTCCATATCAAAAGAAAAAAAAAAAAGAAAGAGAAAGGAAATTAGCTAGAAATGATATATTTATATTCTTGCTAACATTCTACAGCACTGATTTAAGACTAACATACACAGCTTTACTACGGTTGTACTTTCACAATAAAACCTAGTACCATGTATCTGGGACACATACCTATCCCCTCCTGAGGCCTATAGGACTAACCTAAATCCAATTGGTTTACACTTTCTGAATTGCTCCTGAGCACCTTCACCACCATCAATACTACATACTCTGCTGCTTTTACCATACTGGTTTTTCATCATACCACCAGTTTGACCCTGAATTGTTTTAAGATCATTTCCAACCCTGGATTCTGCACTGAACTTGGCTCTGGAACTCAGTGTCTGAACTTTGCTTGGCCTCTGCATTAGTCCTTCTGTGAGGATGACTCTGTCTCCCACTCCCTGGGTGTCCTTCATTTGTCTAGGTATACCCTACTCTAGACTAGTCCTACGAATCAGAAAGTGATTAGTCAGCACCATAAAAAGACAGGGCGAGGGAAAAAAGGAGATTTAAAAAACGCATCCAGCCAGGTGCAGTAGCTCACGTCTGTAATCCCCGCACTTTGGGAGGCCAAGGCAGACGGACCACAAGGTCAGGAGTTCAAGACCAGCCTGACCAACATGTTGAAATCCCATCTTTACTAAAACTACAAAAATTAGTAGGGTGTGTGGTGGGTGCCTGTAATCCCAGCTACTCAGGAGGCTGAGGCAGGAGAATCACTTGAACCCGGGAGGTTGCAGTGAGCCAAGATGGCGCCATTGCACTCCAGCCTGGGCAACAAGAGTGAATCTCCGCCTCAAAATATAAAAAACAGCTGGGCGCGGTGGCTCACGTCTGTAATCCCAGCACTTTGGGAGGCCGAGGTGGGCGGATCATGAGGTCAGGAGATCGAGACCATCTTGGTCAACATGGTGAAACCCCGTCTCTCCTAAAAATACAAAAAATAGCTGGGCATGGTGGCGCACGCCTGTAGTCCCAGCTACTCGGGAGGCTGAGGCAGGAGAACTGCTTGAACCCACAAGGAGGAGTTTGTGGTGAGCCGAGATCATGCCATTGCACTCCATCCTGGGTAACAAGAGCGAAACTCTGTCTCAAAAAAAATAAATAAAAATAAAATAAAAAAACAAACAAAAACCACATCCAATCACAGAATCACTGGAAAACAAATACTCAATGGAGCTCTTAGAGAAATATATCATTACTAGGTGATAACTGTAGAGTATATTCTTCCAAAAGTCATACCCCATACATAACATGCAGAAAGTCATTCAAGGCCTACAAAAACAATAACTACTTGAAAATGAATTAGGGGGCCAGGCCCAGTGGCTCATGTCTGTAATCCTAGCACTTTAGGAGGCCAAGATGGGCAAACTGCTTAAGCCCAGGAGTTGGAAACTAGCCTGGGAAATATGATGAAGCCCCATTTCTATAAAGAATACAAAAATTAGCCAGGTGTGCTGGCCTGCGCCTATAGTACCAGCTACTAGAGAGACTGAGGTGGGAGGATTGCTTGGGCTAGGGAGGTTAAGGCTGCAGCGAGCTGTGGTTGGGCCACTGCACTCCAGTCACTGTCACTCTGGGCAACAAAGTAAGACCCTTATTTAAAAAAAAAAAAAATTTTTTTTGAGACGAAGTCAGTCTGTTGCCCAGGCTGCAGTGCAGTGGCACAATCTTGGCTCACTGCAACTTCCTCCTCCCAGGTTCAGGCAATTCTCCTGCCTCAGCCTCCTGAGTAGCTGGGATTACAGGTGTGTGCCACCACGCCCAGCTAATTTTTGCATTTTTAGTAGAGACAGGGTTTCACCATGTTGGTCAGGCTGGTCTCGAACTCTTGACCTTGTGATCCACCCGCCTCGGCCTCCCAAAGTGCTGGGATTACAGGTGTGAGCCACCGCGCCCAGCCTATAAAAAAAAATATTAATTAATTGAAAAAGAAAAGAAAGAGGAATTAGTAAGCATATTCCAACCATAAACACTAGAAAAAATAAGATTGTCCACTTAAACAAGGAACAAAGAATTAGTGTAAAACAAATCAATAAGTAAAATTACAGGGACAAATACAACATAATTTGAAGCTCATACAGAATAGTTTTAATTAGTTAGGGTAATGGCAAATTATTGCCCACCTATTAACATTTTCTTGGTCAGTTTGTGTCAGTTCCTATCCCTAACATTTTATACTTCAGGCCCATTCTTATTTAGAAAAATAAATATATTACAGGAGATGAAAGAGAAAAGCCATTTAGTTTTTCACCTATAATCAGCTAACAAACAGAAATCATTCTATACACAATTGTTATTTCTAATCAAAGTGACAAAACAAGGATTTTTAAATCCCTCAAAACAGACCCACTGTACATAGACAGTCAAGCCAATTAGGTCCAGCTGGCTAAGCTCTGTTCATGCTTTCATATACTCTAAGCTTCTTCTGAACAGCTGTCCAGTAGCAGCTGAACACCACTCAACACTAGTGCAGTATTCAAGTGACTATCACAGAAATCCATGTCTGGGGATCTCTTCGCACTGGAGCTCAGCATCAACACGCCATGTCTTTTATTGTCTAGCCATGCTCCAGATCTTTAGAGGAAAAAATAAACCTTATTTTCAATTTAAAGTAAAATATGCCCACATGAAAACCTTGTCCTAAAACTAGATAATTTTATTTTATAACAGGCTCAAACTGCATATCAAACATACATTTGCTCCAACAGCCACTCATCAGCTTCAACACTACCCTCACATTATCCTCCCTTCTAAAGGCAAAAAGGATGTGATCCACAGTATTTTTCTCCTAAGGAAAATTAATGAACTGAAACTAAAACAAATATAACTCAATACACAAAAACTTAGCCAGGTACAGTGGCTCACTCTTGTAATCCCAGCACTTTGGGAGGCTGAGGTAGGCAGATCATCTGAGGTCAGGAGTTAAGAGACCAGCCTGGCCAACATGATGAAACCCCATCTCTACTAAAAATACAAAAATTAGCTGGGCGTGGTGGGGAACGCCTGTAATCCTCAGCTGCTCAGGAGGCTGAGGCAAGAGAATCACTTGAACGTGGGAGGCTGAGGTGGCAGTAAGCCAAGATCACACCACTGCACTCCAGCCTGGGCAACAAAGCGAGACTCCATCTTAAAAAAAAAAAAAAAAAAATACACAAAAACTCCAGAATGTCTTGTGATCACAATTCTATTAACAAGGGTCTCCTCCGGCACACGCAAAAAGACTAAGAAGATGCTTCTGCATAACTCAAAAGCTGCAAAGGATAGTTTCCGGTGCTAATAAAATCCTGCTACTCACTGAATAAACTAATCTGTCAATGAATTAGCAACAACCTAATCAGACTCAAGCAAGCTCTAGCTGAAACTCAAGAAAAAAATTAGGAAAAATACTAAATGAGATTGAAACTGGACCACAAAACCACTTCTTTGAAACAAACAAAAAATCACTGTAATATAAACAGGCACAGGAGTGTGGAGCAGACACTTACAGATTAAGTCTTAATAAAAATGACTGATTCATTTAAAAATAAAAACCAATAACCACTACTTTGTAACCTATCTACAATGTGATAGGCACTGATCTGGGTGTGAAATATTTTGGAAACAGTGTTCCAATATCTATTCTCCAGTTTGTTGGGTATCATGTGGCAGCTATTCCTGAAGCAATCGCAGTGGCATCTTCCTGGTCCTGAATAGTAGCTATACACCGTTTTAAAACAGTTCACTAGTTTCATTGGAGACCTCATACATAAAAGCTCCCTACAACAATATTCTAGGGATCATTACTGCTCCTCTAGCCCCTCTAAAAATCATTTCTGAGCACCTACATCTCATATTGTTTCCCTTTCTGCTTAAAATCCCTAGTAGTTTCTGTTCCCTTCACTGAGTGATAACACAAAGACCTAAACAGAAAAAGAAAGTAACTTAGCAAAGAGGGGCTATGAAGGACAATGAAGACTTCTGCAAAGATAAGAGAAAGTATCAAATCCACCAGGCGCAGTGGCTCACGCCTGTAATCCCAGCACACTGGGAGGTGGGTGGATCACCTGAGGTCAGGAGTTCAAGACCTGCCTGGCCAACATGGCAAAACCCCATCTCTACTAAAAAAACAAGTTAGCTGGGCAGTGGCACACATCTGTAATCTCAGCTACTCGGGAGGCTGAGGCAGGAGAATCACTTGAACCCAGGAGGTGGAGGTTGCAATGCGCTGATATTGCGTCACTGCACTTCAGTCAGGGCGACAGAGCAAGACTCCATCTCAAAAAAATAAAAAAGAAACTACCAAATCTATCAAATTTAGACAAAAACAATGCTATAGAAATATCAAGAAAATAGGCCAGGTGCAATGGCTCACGTCTGTAAACCCAGCACTGTGGGAGGCAGAGAAAGGCAGATTACTTGAGGTCAGGAGTTCAAGACCAGCCTGACCAACACGGTGAAACCCCGTCTCTACTAAAAATACAAAAATTAGCTCAGTGTGGGCACTTATAATCCCAGCTGCTCAGGAGGCTGAGGCACGAGAATCACTTGAACATGGAGGCAGAGGTTGGTTGCAGTGAGCCGAGATTGTGCCACTGCACTCCAGCCTGGGCAACAAAGTGAGATCCTGTCTCAAAAAGGAAAAAAAAAAAGAGATATCAAGAGAATAAAAAAGGCCAGGTGTGGTGGTTCACACCTGTAATCCCAACACTTTGGGAAGCTGAGGTAGGAGGACCACTTGAGCCCAGGAGTTTGAGACCAGCCAAGGCAACACAGTAAGAACTTGTCTCTACGAAAAAATCAAAAAGTTAGCTGGGTGTAGTGGTACATCCCTACAGTCCCAACTACTCCAGAGGCTAAGGTGAGAGGATCACTTGAGCCTAGAAGGTTGAGGCTGTATGTAGTGAGCCAAGATCATGCCACTGCATTCCAGCCTGGGCAAGAGTGAGATCCTATCTTTAAAAAAATAAATAATAAATAATAAAAAAAAAGGTCAGGCTTGGTGGCTCACGCCTGTAATCCCAGCACTTTGGGAGGCCGAGGTAGACAGATCACCTGAGGTCAGGAGTTCGAGACCAGACTGACAACATGAAGAAACCCCATCTCTACTAAAAATGTAAAAAATTAGCCAGGCTTGGTGGCACATGCCTGGCTACTTGGGAGGCTGAGGCAGGAGAATCACTTGAACCTGGGAGGCAGAGGTTGCAGTAAGCCGAGATCCCGCCATTGCACTCTAGTCTGGACAACAAAAGCAAACTCTGTCTCAAAAAAAGAGAGAGAGAGAGCGAGAGAGAGAATAAAAAGAAGCTATTAGAAATTTAAAATACAATAGCATAAACTAGAAAGGAAAATTGGGAACATCTCTTAGTAGAGAAAGAATATACTTTTAAAAAAAGGTAAGAAAACCAAAGGATTGATGTAAGAGGTCCAACATTTGAATAATAGGAGTCTCATATGGTAATAAAAGAGGAGAAAATATCAATAAAATAATTCAACAAAATTTCCAAGAACTAAAGAACATAAATTTCCAGACTCCTCTCCCCCCAAAAAAAAAACAAAAAAAACAACCAAATGACCAACACAATGGATGAAAAGAGATTTACAACAAGGAATATCCTTGTGAAATTTTAGAACTGGACCAAAAGAAGATCCTATAAGTCTTTTTTGTTTGAGACGAAGTCTCGCTCTTGTCCCCCAGGCTGGAGTGCAATGGCATGATCTTGGCTCACTGCTACCTCCACCTCTCTAGTTCAAGCCATTCTCCTTTAAATTTTTCACTCATCATTACTTCTGCAGCAAATGAGAGCTAGAAAACAAGAACATGCCTTCAAAAGTCTAAGAAAATAGCCTTTACAACCTAGAATTCTATACCCAAACTATCAATGCTTATACAATACAACTAGAATGGAGAAAACACAAGGTACCCAAAGGTAATTCCTTATTTAATGAGATAAAATTAATTTAAAAAGATCCTAAACGATTTGATGTTTTAACAACTGGCATAGACTATCTCTATATAATTACACAAAAAAGTAACTAAGTGGGGAAAAATACTATTTTTATAGGTGACCAAAAGGTGTGATAGGGAAAAAAACTACTCAGTACATTACTGAGTTCTGCTGGGGACTATGTTTACAAGTATTTCTGCTGTAACTTATGTGCTTTTGACAACTCTTGCATTCTGCACAGATTAAAAATAACATAGTAGACCAGATGATGTGGCTCCTGTCTGTAATCCCAGCACTTTGAGAGGCTGAGGCAGCCAAATCACCTGAGGTCAGGAGTTTGAGAGCAGCCTTTCCAACATGGCAAAACCTGCTCTCTACTAAAAATACAAAAATTTGCGGGGCGTGGTGGTGCATACTTGTAATCCCAGCTACTGGAGGGACTGAAAGCACAAGAATCACTTGAACCCAGGAGGTGGAGGTTGTAGTGAGCAGAGATTATACTAGTACACTCCAGCCTGGGCAAAAGAGCAAGACAGTCTCAAAAAGAGTAACAGAGTATAGAAAAAATCATGTTGGAATAAATAGACTACTCAAAACCTACATAATCTGGGCCAGGCGCGGTGGCTCATGCCTATAATCCCAGCACTTTGGGAGGCCGAGATGGGCGGATCACGAGGTCAGGAGTTCAAGACCAGCCTGGCCAACATGAAGTCCCGTCTTTACTAAAAAAATATAACATTTAGCTGGGCATGGTCACACATGCCCGTAATCCCTGCTGCTAGAGAGGCTGAGCAGGAGAATTGCTTAACTCAAACCCGGAAGGTGGAGGTTTCAGTGAGCCAAGATCATGATACTGTACCAACCTGGGCCATAGAGCAAGACTCTGTCTCAAAAAAAAAAAAAAAGAATGGCCAAGAGAGGTGGCTCACACCCATAATCCCAGCACTTTGGGAGGCCAAGGCGGTGGATCACTTACTTGAGGTCAGGAGTTCGAGACCAGCCTGGCCAACATGGTGACACCTCATCTCTACTAAAAATACAAAAATTAGTGGGATGTGGGGACGTGTGCCTATAGTCCCAGCTATTTGGGAGGCTGAGGCAGGAAAATCACTTGAACCTGAAAGGCAGGGAGGTGGAGGTTGCAGTGAGCCAAGACTGTGCCACTGCATTCCAGCCTGGCGAAACTCCATCTCGGAAAAAAAAAAAAAAAAAAACCTTCTCCCCACAAAAAACTGGCCATGCGTGGTGGCATGTGTCTGTAGTCCCAGTTACTCCAGAGGCTGAGGTGGGAGGATCACTTGAGCCTGGGAGGTCCAGGTAATATAATGAACCGTGCACCACTGCACTCCAGCTTGAGCAACAGAGTGAGAATTTGTCTCAAAAAACAAGTCTACTTCCCTTCACTGCCAACATTCTTAAATAAGTGTTCTAAACTCATAATCTTTTTCCTCTCGTTCTCCCCTTAATTATGGCCAGTGGTTTCCTCTATTACCCAAAGGCTCTCCTCACAGTCAACAATCACCTAAGGACCAAAGAAACCAATGACAACAGATACTTCTTAGATTTCATCAAACAAAAACCCTTGTTCCATAACTCAACTCTCTTTTCTCATCTCTTTATTTTTTTTGGGAGGGGGGTCTCCGTGCCTGCCACCAGTGAGGGCCGGACGCACTGAGCCTGCCTGCTGGCCTGCCCTATTTTTTTTTTTAAACGTAGTGTCCCTCTGTCACCCAGGCTGAAATGCAGAGGTGCTCTTAGCTCACTGCAACCTCCGCCTCCCAGGCTCAAGTGATTCTCCTGCCTCAGCCTCCACAGTTGTTGAGATTACAGGCGCGCACCACCATGCCTGGCTAATTTTCGTATTTTTGGTAGAGATGGGGTTTCACCATGTTGCCCAGGCTGGTCTCAAACTCCTGGCCTTAAGTGATCCACCTGCTCAGCCTCCCAAAGTGTGGGATTACAAACGTGAGCCACTGTGCCCAGCCTCACTTCTCCATTACTTATCACCCCCATTGTGGGTTTTCCTTCCTCCTCTACCCAGTCCTCATATGCACATGTTTTCCATGTCTCTTGAGTACTTCAAATTACCAGCTGATATCACTACCTGAAAGTCTGGCAAACACCACTAATTCACTGACTTAAGGTCCTCCAAACCTGTTCCTTATCCACCAATTTTGGTTAAGAACAATACTGTCTACCCAGGCACCCAAGCACGGAAGGAGTCAACCTAGACTCTCTATTCTCCCTAGTCTCTTATGCTCAGTATCTTGTAAATCCACCTTCTCTCCTTTCTTCCACCTGCCTCAGTTCAAGGGCTGCCTTATTACTCCCCCGTGTTCTTACTAGTGTTTGTACCTCTCCTTTTTTTTTTCCCTCCACAGCATAGCCAGACTGATCATGTCACAATTCTGCCTGAAAATTTTGGGTCTACTTATTACTTAAAGTGCAATCCCCGGCCGGGCGTCGTGGCTCACATCTATAATCTAAGCACTTTGGAGGCCAAGGCAGGCGGATCAC
Organism: Cacajao melanocephalus; assembly: GCA_963573385.1. Lineage (NCBI taxonomy): Eukaryota > Metazoa > Chordata > Mammalia > Primates > Pitheciidae > Cacajao > Cacajao melanocephalus. Next base: position 4,867 of record CAUYLG010045534.1, on the reverse strand, counting down.
CCGAGGTCAGGAGTTCAAGACCAGCCTGACCAACATGGTGAGACCCTGTCTTAAAAAAAAAAAGAAAAGAAAAAAAATTGCAATCCCCTTCCCCATCCCATATTAAATATATATGTGGCTCCAGTAGGCCAGGCGTGGTGGCTCACACGTGTAATTCCAGCACTTTGGGAGGCTGAGGTGGGTGGATCACCTTAGGTCAGGAGTTCGCAACCAGCCTGGCCAACATAGTGAAACCTCATCTCTACTAAAAATACAAAAATTAGCCAGGCGTGGTGGCGGGCACCTGTAATCCCAGCTACTTAGGAGGCTAAGGCAAGAGAATCATTTGAACCCAGGAGGCAGAGGTTACAGTGAGCTGAGACCACACTATTGCACTCCAGCCTGGGCAACAAGAGGGAAACTCCGTCTCAAAAACATATATATATGTCCAGTTATATGAATTGACATTCAGGATAACTCACCCTCCTAAGATTTTCAGTTTAGAAGCAAACTCCTACTTACCTCCCAACACTGAGATCACCACCTCCCCACTTCCCCTGGGATGTCTTTCAAAATTTCACAAGGCTCCTAGCCTGCCTTAAGTAGCAGTCCTTGTTTCTCCACAGCAACACCTGAATACTGGTATCATAGCATTTAACATATTTTATTAGTATATTGCACTTACAGTATCACAACCCCGTAGTGTTGGTTTTCTGTCTTCCCCACAAGACTATAAGTAACTTGATAATGGGGACTGAATATCCCATCTCTCTATTCCCAGCATCTGGTTCGAGACCTGGCATATAGTACCTGTTCCAGAAAAATGTGTCTTGAATTAAAAAATGAAAGAATACTCTATCATGAGTATTAAAGATTTATTTAGAGGTTCTACTTTCTTTTAAATTATTAAGTCATGGAATAAAGTGGGAAGAGGCCAGCGAGGTGGCTCACACCTGTAATCCCAGTACTTTGGGAGGCTGCAGCGGGCGGATTGCCTGAGGTCAGGAGCTCAAAGCCAGTCTGGCCATATGGTGAAATCCCATCTCTACTAAAAATACAAAAAAAAATTAGCCAGGCGTGGTGGTGTGCACCTGTAATCCCAGCTACTCAAGAGGCTGAGGCAAGGGTATTGTTTGAATCAAGGAGGTGGAGGTTGCAGTGAGCCAAGATCGCACCACTGTACTCCAGCCTGGGCAACAGAGTGAGATTCCATTTCAAGAAAAAAAAAAAAAAGAAGAAGAGAAGGCTGGGAGCAGTGGCTCATACCTGTGATCCCAGCACTTTGGAAGGCAGAGGCGGGCAGATCACCTGAGGTCGGGAGTTCGAGACCAGCCTGACCAACATGGAGAAACTCCATCTCTACTAAAAATGCAAAATGTGCTAAGCTTGGTGGCACATGCCTGTAATCCCAGCTACTCGAGAGGCTGAAGCAGGAGAATTGCTTGAACCCCAGAGGCAGAGGTTGCAGTTAGCAGAGCTCCCATTGTGCTCCAGCCTGGACAACAAGAGCGAAATTCTACCTCAAATAAAAAAAAAAAAAAGAAGAAGAAGAAGAGAGAAGAGGAAAAAAGATATGAGATCTCTTTCAGTAATTCATCTTTACCTTTTTTTTAGCAAATAAAGCCCTCAGTATTTCAAATAGGTGTTCCAACTACTGCACCCTACTGACAAATCCAAAATTAACTCCCTGAGGGCTACGAACTATCAATGTGAAAAATGCATCTAGTAGCATTTCCAAAAGTAGCACCCAAAGGAATCTGAAAATCGACTATCCTGTGTGAGACTTCAAGTTATCAACCACAAATAATGATGCTCTGTGAGCCTGCTTCATGTCAGTAAACCTGAGTAATGCTTGCAGAACACTGTTGTATGAATGAAATAAGGTTATGTATGTGAAAACCCTATCACAATGCTAGAAGTCAAGGCTACCATCCTTTCTAGCTCTTTCATTACTCTCTGCTAAGTAATCCCAGGCCAAATACTTAACCCCTCTGAGCCTGAAGTTTCGTCACTCATCAGCAGTTATCCTAAACTTAAAAGACAACGTCTGTAAAGCATCTAGTATAATGCCTGGCAAACAGAATAGGCATAAAATAAATGTCAGCTCTTTTTTTCCTGCATCTTCCCCTCAACCCCCACCCCACAGAGTCTTGCTCTGTCACTCAGGCTGGAGCACAGTGGTATGATCTTGGCTCACTGCAACCTCTGCCACCCGGGTTCAAGTAGTTCTCCTGCCTCAGCCTCCTGAGTAGCTGGGATTACAGGCGCCCACCACCACACCTAGCTAATTTTTGTATTTTTAGTAGAGACGGGTTTTCATCATGTTGGCCAGGCTGGTCTTGAACTCCTGACCTTGTGATCCACCCGCCTCCGCCTCCCAAAGTGCCGGGATTACAGGTGTGAGCCACCTGGCCCGGCCTTTTCCTGAATCTTATACAAGTCTTTTAATCTCTCTAGGTCAGTCACACTTTCTATATCTACAAAATTAGTTGGGGATCCCAGACCTCATCTAGCAGTAAAAGTGATATATAATTCTATCATCAATAAATCCAAATGAAGTGAAGGTAAAAAAATAAACCCAAAAAAGGACCAAGTAAGCAGAGTAACTATAAGGCCTAACTTATCACCCAGGTATATGCCAAAATATCAGCAGAAACCTAAGTTTATGACCCAAGTGTAGAATCTTCGCACTATTTTCCTTAATGAGCAGAACAATAAAAATAATGAGGAACTAGACAGAACCTCCAGAAATTAACACTAAAGACATTCAAGCAGGAAATGGACATTCCTCTACTGCTGGTGGTACCAACAACTGTAATTTTATCAATTTTTCAGTGGTTAATATTTAATGAGCAAATTAGAAGACATTTAACCAGCAATTTAACCAAAAGAAAAAACTTGACATTGTCAGCAAGAGAGGGCTCCTAGATAATCACGGCCATCTATGGCCTCTGAGAAATTGGTTTGATTCAGTCTGTGCAAAGCGTATTTCCTTGGTCACAAGCAAATAAGTGGCCAATAAAGCACATCTTGATATGTTTAAAGTGTGCTAAATGATGGTATAGTACACATTTACTGACATGTAAAGATGTTCACAAAGCAGTGTTGCATGAGAAAACGTTAACTACTAATATTTATCATGAACCTATTTTTTGTTAATAAAATATGAAGTCTGGGCACAGTGGCTCATGCCTATGACCCCAGCCACTTTGGGAGGCTGAAGCAGGCGGATGACCTGAGGTCAGGAGTTCGAGACCAGCCTGGCCAACATGGTAAACCATGTCTCTACTGAAGAAAAAAAAAAAAAGTGACTCACATCTCTAATCCCAGCACTTTGGGAGGCCGAGGCAGGCAGGAGTTCGAGACCAGCCTGACCAACGTGGAGAAACTCTGTCTCTACTAAAAATACAAAATTAGCTGGGCGTGGTGGCTCTTGCCTGTAATCCCAGCTACTCGGGATGCTGAGGCAGGAGAATTGATTGAACCTGGAAGGCGGAGGTTGCAGTGAGCCAAGATCGTGCCATTGCATTCCAGCAGGGCATAAAACAGCGAAACTTCGTCACAAAAAAAAAAAAAAAAAAGATTTTAAAAACTTTCCTGGTCGGGCATGGTGACTCACACCTGTAATCCCAACACTTTGCGGGGGGCTGAGGCGAGCAGATCACAAGGTTAGGTGCTGCAGTCCAGTCTGGCCAATATAGTGAAACGCCTCTGCTAAAAACACAAAAAATTAGCCAGGTGTGGTGGTGTGCGCCTGTAATCCCAGCTACTCGGGAGTCTTGAGGGAGGAGGATAGTGTGAAGGAAGAAAGCAGAGGTTGCTGTGAGCCAAGATGGCGCCATTGCACTCCAGCGCTGGCAGTAACGCGAGATTCCGCCTCAAAACAAAAACAAAAACAAAAACAGAACAAAACAAAGAAAACTTCCCTGATCCTAAAAGTAATTGGGAACTTCAGCTATACAGGGTCAACTCAACCGATACCTGAGGCTCATTCTCACCATTTGTTCATGAAAGAGACTTAGGCTGATGGAAAAAAAAATTAGCTGGGCATGGTGGTGTGTGCCTGTAATCCCAGCTACTTGGGAGGCAGGAGAATCTCTTGAACCAGGGAGTCGGAGGTTGCAGTGAGCTGAGATCACGTCACTGCACTCTAGTCAGGCAACAACGCTAGACTCTGTCTCAAAAAAAGTCTAAAGGTTTCTAACTCAGACATATCAGAAGTGACACCATCTATACAAATGAAAGAATAAATATAACTAGAGACTGTGTAAAGAGAGAGGGAAAAAAAGACTCACTATATTTTAATAGTGCTTTATCTTTCATTCTGGATGTTTACTTCCTTGAGTCTGGGTATACCAAATATTACCTAGTCTCACATCCAAAGTTAAATAACTCCAAAAGATCTTGCTTTACCAAACATCTTTTGAAAGCATGAGAAGGAAATGTCATGACAGTTTAATTACTTGGGACCTGCTTCCTAGACATCAATTTTAGGGGTTTGGTTCTTCCAAATCTTCCCTTGCAAATTAAAGTAACATTTAACATAACTCTTTTATAAAAGAACTATAACTAGTAGTTTAACTACTTTTATAACTCATAAAGAAAACTAGTTTTGGCCAAGGGCAGTGGCTCATGCCTGTAATCCCAGCACTTTGGGAGGCCAAGACAGGCAGTCACCTGAGGTCTGGAGTTCGAGTCCAGCCTGACCAACATGAAGAAACCCTGTGTAAGGCCGATAGCATCGCTAGGAGCCGGATGGACAATACTCACCCCCTCCGCACCTGATAACACTTATCAGGAGGCCAGACGTCCTACTGGCGCCTGCCTTCTCCATGCAGGCTCCCCACACCCACTCCTGCATTCCACCCCTAGCCCCACACTCAGCACT
>CAUYLG010045533.1:0-17236 GCA_963573385.1 Cacajao melanocephalus | reverse complement strand
CCTCCTGGGTTCAAGCAATTCTCCTGCCTCAGCCTCCCGAGTAGCTGGGACTACAGGCGCGTGCCACCATGCCCAGCTAATTTTTGTATTTTTAGTAGAGACAGGGTTTCACCATGTTGACCAGGATGGTCTCGATCTCTTGACCTCGTGATCCATCTGCCTCCACCTCCCAAAGTGCTGGGATTATAGGCATGAGCCACTGCACCCGGCCCAGTCTTTTAAATAAAGACCAAAAACAGGCTGGGCGTGGTGGCTCATGTCTGTAATCCCAACACTTTGGGAGGCCAAGGCGGGTGCATCACTTGAGGTCAGGAGTTTGAAAGCAGCCTGGCCAACATGGTGAAACCCCATCTCTACTAAAAATACAAAAATTAGCTGGGCATGGTGATGGGCACCTGTAATCCTAGCTACTCAGGAGGCTGAGGCAGGAGAATCACTTGAACCTGGTAGGCGGAGGTTGCAGTGAGTCAAGATCATGCCACTGCACTCCAGCATAAGTGACAGAGCAAGACTCCGTCTCAAAAACAAACAAACGTGAGCTATACATTTAAGAAAGATTAATAAAAGCAACATAATTATTTACCCAATTTTTGCTGAATCAGTGTGTGATGGTGGTCATAGTGGTGGCGGATTAAGTCAAGAAGTATATGTTTGCAAAGCAAAGATTATAAGGAATACTCCTGTAATAAAGCTTAAAAACAACAAATATAGCAGGCTCACTGAGTGCTTTTGTACTACATTGTTTATTGTGATACATTTGTATAATTATTGTATACTACTTTATGAATTTTTATTTTACCATAATTCATATTCATTTTGCAACCCACTTCATTCAGTTCAGGGTCCCAGGTGCCCAGAGCCTATCCCAGCAGCTCAGGTGCAAGGCGGGAACCCCCACTGGACAGGATGCCATTCCATCATAGGGTGCAATCACCCACACCCACACTCACACTAGGACCGTTCACACATGCCAGTTCACCTAACGTGCACATCTTTGAGATGTAAGAGGAAACCAGAGTATCTGGAGAAGACCCACGCAGACCTGGGAAGAGCTTGCAAACTCCATTTGGACAGTGGCCCCAGCCGGGAACCAGTCTTGTCGTCATGATGAAATATGTTATTGGTGGACCTGCTGTATACACTATAAGTTTGGTGACTCTCAGATACATTAGGCTAATGGAAGTTGGACTCAGAAGGCAACATACTATGACTCCATTTATGTGGCATTCTAGAAAAGACAAAACTAGGGACAGAGAACATAAGCGTGATTTCAGGAGGTTGAAGAAGCCTAGGGGAACTTGACTACAAAGGGGTAGCATGGCAGAATTTTGCGGGTGATGGAACTGTCCTGTGTCCTAATTGCGGTGGTGGTTATGCCTCAGAACTGAACACCTCCAAAAAGGAGAATTTTACTATATTGAAGTTTTAAAATTCTAAAAAAAGCTAAGGAAAAAAATCTTGCCTTTCCAAATACTTGGGTGATAAAGCTGGGGGAGCTGGAACAGTGGCGAGGTATTGACACCTGGTGTTTTTTCTTTTGGTTGTAGGTTATCTACCTTGCCTGCTCCTATGCCACAGTGTACCTGATCTACCTGAAATTTAAGGCAACCTACGACGGAAATCACGATACCTTTCGAGTGGAATTTCTGGTGGTCCCTGTGGGAGGCCTCTCGTTTCTAGTCAATCATGATTTCTCTCCTCTTGAGGTTAGTTTAAGAGGTTATTTAGGGCCGAGCACGGTGGTTCATGCCTATAATCCCAGCACTGTGGGAGGTTGAGGTGGGCAGATCATAAGGTCAGGAGTTCGAGACCAGCCTGGCCAACATGGCAAAACCCTGGCTCTACTAAAAATACAAAAAATTAGGCAGGTGTGGTGGTGCACACCTGTAATCCCCGCTACTCAGGAGGCTGAGGCAGGAGAATTGCTTGAACCCAGGAGGCAGAGGTGTCAGTGAGCTGAGATTGCACCATTGCACTCCAGCCTGGGTGACAGAGTAAGACTCCATCTTGAGAGGAAAAAACAGAGGTTATTTAGGGCCGGGCGTGGTGGCTCATGCCTATAATCCCAGCATTTTGGGAGGCCGAGGTGTGCAGATCACTTGAGGTCAGAGGTTCATGCATTCGGCCTGGCTAACATGGTGAAACTCTGTTTCTATTAAAAATACAAAAATTAGCCAGGCATGGTGGCACACACCTGTAATCCCAGCTACTCAAGAGGCTGAGGCACGAGAATCACTTAAACCCGGGAGGTAGAGGTTGCAGTGAACTGAGATTGAGCCACTGCACTCCAGCCTTGGCGGCAGAGCAAGACTCCATCCAAAAAAGTTACTTAGTGGTCATATCTGGTTATCTAGGTGAATGGACCTGTTTTCATGTTGGCAGATCATGTAGGTGTTCGTGGGTTTTTTTATTTTTTATTTTCTGGTTTGGCAAACTCCAGTACAGTGTTCATGACTGGTGTAAAAAATCACAGATGAAAATTAAGCACCCACATATTTGGGTGTCTGCTGACAACTTACTGTCTGATTCCTTTGAAATAGAAACTTGAAACTGTATTTTGTTATCTTGACTTCTGTGGTACCAAACACAGAGCCCTGCCTGTCCCAGTGTTGGAAGAACATGGTCTCCCTCCTGCAGCCCACATTTTGTTTCCTTTTCATGTACAGATGTGGATTGATGTCGTGTCTGTGACCCTGCTTAGCAGCACTCTGCACCCCTTTCCTTTAGGAAAGATGGTTTGTGGTACCTCTGGCACTGTGCAGTGCGCTGATCTGCTCCCAAGTACCTCTTCCTTCCACACTGAACAGGCAGACGGTGCTGCTCCACATCCTGGGGCCAATCAAGTCACTGTCCTGGGTGTCTGATGGGTGCTGGGAACACCTGGACTTTTTTTTTTTTTTTAATGGAGTCTCAATTTGTCACCCAGGCTGGAGTGCAGTGGCGTGATCTTGGCTCACTGCAACCTTTGCCTCCTGAGTTCAAGTGATTCTCCCGCCTCAGACTCCCAAGTAGCTGGGATTACAGGTGCACACCACCACACCTGGATAATTTTTGTATTATTAGTAGCAACAGGGTTTCATCATGTTTTCCAGGCTGGTCTTGAACTCCTGATCTCAGGTGATCCACCTGTCTCAGCCTCCCAAAGTGCTGGGATTACGGATGTGAGCCACCCCTCCTGGCTGCACCTAGACTTTTAAAATACTCAAGGACTCTATGAAAGTCCTGTCGTCGCCATGAATAAAGTCATATGTTGGGCAGAGAATTTCCATAATTACAACTCTGATTATACCCCTTTGATTTAATCACACCAGAAAAGCCTAAGGAATAAGAAAAAGTACTCTGGCAAGATCAGTCGGTGAGGAAAAACAGTAGTGAGGAAGTAGAAGGAGCTTACCACTTACCAGTGTTGTCAACCCTGGCAGAAAGCAGGGTTGATTTGGCATCCCAGATCTGGAGCAGGACAAGATTGCCCAGGAAAAATGTCTGTATGTGGATTCATAGAACATTGAAGAGGGAAAAATAAACCTGGAGAGACAAGGTGATGAAAATGCGAAGAGGTAGAGGCATCCAAGTTACTCAGCTTGTCACAATGGCAGTGCCCTGCCTCTTAAAGGTTGCTTAAGTTTCTATGATTTATGCCAGGAGTCCCCAACCTCTGGGCCACTGACTAGTACTGGTTCATGGCTTGTTAGAAACCAGGCTGCACAGGAGGAGATGAGCAGTGGGTGAGCAAGTGAAGCTTCACTGTATTTACAGCCGCTCCCCATCACTCACATTACTGCCTAAGCTCCACTTCCTGTCATAAAAGTGGCGGCATTCAATTCTCATAGGAGTACAAACCCTATTGTGAACTGTGCATGCGAAGGATCTAGGTTGCCTGCTCCTTATGAGAATCTGATGCCGGATCATCTGTCACTGTCTCCCACCACCCCCAGATGGGACCATCTAGTTGCAGGAAAACAAGCTCAGGGCTCCTACTGATTCTGCATTATGATGAGTTGTATAATTATTTCATTGTATATTACGATAATAATAGAAATAAAGTGCACAATGAATGCAATGCGCTTGAATCATCCTGAAACCATCCATCCACCTTGCTGGTCTGTGGGAAAATTGTCTTCTATGAAACCAGTTGCTGGTGTCAAAAAGGTTGGGGACCACTGGGTTGTGCAGTTGCCAAGCTGTGGTTCTATTTTGGGCCGACATGCCCCACTCCACAACTCCCTGTCATCTTAAGCTGCTTTGTGGTAAAGCAAGCAAAAGTGTTTCCTCTGAGCTCCTGGTGGGCAGTGAGCCTGACGGATGCTTGCCATTTCTCTTCCAGATCCTCTGGACCTTCTCCATCTATCTGGAGTCTGTGGCTATCCTTCCGCAGCTCTTTATGATCAGCAAGACTGGGGAGGCCGAGACCATCACCACCCACTACCTTTTCTTCCTGGGCCTCTATCGCGCTTTGTATCTTGTCAACTGGATCTGGCGCTTCTACTTTGAGGGCTTCTTTGACCTCATTGCTGTGGTGGCCGGCGTAGTCCAGACCATCCTATACTGTGACTTCTTCTACTTGTACATTACAAAAGGTATGTTGAGTGCGACTTAACATTGTTTCTAGAGTCACGTTTTCTTTTAGGAGCGCCCTTGCCCAGTACTCTTCTAACCTGGCACTCTCTCATAAAGCAGAACTGGCTCCAGAGAAACATTTTCGTGACTAGCCAGTAACATTCTGGATCAGGGTGTCATCTTTTTTTTTTTTTTTGAGACGGAGTCTTGCTCTGTCACCAGGCTGGAGTGCAGTGGTGCAGTCTCGGCTCACTGCAACCTCTGGCTCCTAGGTTCAGGTGATTCTTCTGCCTCAGCCTCCTGAGTAGCTGGAACCACAGGCGCATGCCACCATGCCTGGCTAATTTTTTTGTATGTTTAGTAGAGACAGGATTTCACCGTGTTGGCCAGGATGGTCTTGATCTCTTAACCTTGTGATCCGCCTGCCTTGGCCTCCCAAAGTGCTGGGATTATAGGCGTGAGCCACCGCACCCAGCCAGGGTGTCATCTTTTTAAATATGAGAATGCTTTTTCTTTTGTAATAGGTTTCCTAAAATGGCACGTTTTCATTGTAAAAAATTCATCTGGTGTTTTAGTAAACATTAACACCAGATACTTCTGTATGCATACACAGACACATGACTTAAACTGTACATGCTGATCTATATACTGCTTTTATCCCACTCACATTTTTCATGTCACTAGAAATCTAGAAATCTACATAGTTTTGTTTTTGTTTTGAGACAGAGTCTTGCTCTGTTTCCAGGCACCAGGCTGGAGTGCAGTGGCACGATCTCAGCTCACTGCAACCTCCACCTCCCGGGTTCAAGCAATTCTCCTGCTTCAGCCTCCCAAGTAGCTGGGACCGCAGGTGTGCGCCACCATGCCCAGCTAATTTTTGTATTTTTTAGTAGAGACGGGGTTTCACCGTGGTCTGGATCTCTTGACCTTGTGATCTGCCCGCCTTGGCCTCCCAAAGTGCTGGGATTACAGACGTGAGCCACCGTGCCCAGCCTAGAAATCTACGTAATTTTCAGTAGCCACAGAGTGTTTCATTATGTGCATATACCATAATTTATTTACCCAGTCCCCTATTCATGGGTGGTCAGGCTGTTACTGGTTTACTGTTAAAATCCAGTCATTAAATCAGCATCCTTGTATATGCGTGTTTTTGCATTTGTATGAATATAGGACATGTAAACTTAAAAAAATCTGATGAACACTATCATCCTTGTTTAGGAAAAAAAAGCATATTTATGCATATGTAACCCAAATGCATGCATATAGTTTTGGGAGGTTCAGGAGCACCTGAAACCCAACCACAGATCCCAGGCTAAGAATTCAGCTACCCAATAAAATTCCTAATGGTGGTGGAATTGCTAGGTAAAAGAGCATATATAGGCCAGGTGCAGTGGCTCATGCCTGTAGTCTTTACACTTTGGGAGGCTGAGGCAGGTAGATCACCTGAGGTCAGGAGTTTGAGACCAGCCTTTTCATGGCGAAACCCCATCTCTACTAAAAATACAAAATTAGCCAGGTGTGGTGGCACATGCCTGTAATCCCAGCTACTTGGGAAGCTGAAGCAAGAGAATCTCTTGAGCCCGGGAGGCAGAAGTTGCAGTGAGCTAAGATCACGCCATTGCACTCTAGCCTGGGCAACAAGAGCAAAACTGAGTCTCAAACAAAAAAAACGTATCTTATTTCTCTGCTTTTTTTTTTTTTTCCCCCTTTTTTTGAGACAGATTCTTGCTCTGTCACCCAGGCTAGAGTTCAGTGGCGGGATTTCGGCTCACTGCAACCTCTGCCTCCCAAGTTCAAGTGATTCTCCTGCCTCAGCCTCCTGGATAGCTGAGATTACAGTTGTACACCACAACACCTTGCTAATTTTGTATTTTTAGTAGAGATGGGGTTTTGCCATGTTGGCCAGACTGGTCTTGAACTCCTGACCTCAGGAGATCCACCCACCTCAGCCTCCCAAAGTTCTGGGATTATAGGCATGAGCTGTCTTGCCCAGCCATCCTTTTTGTTTTTTTCTTTCTTTTCAAAGAGACAGGGTCTCACTCTGTCACCCAGGCTGCAAGAATGCAGTGCCGTGATCTTAGCTCGCTGCAGCCCCAAACTCCTGGGCTCAAGTGATCCTCCCTGCTCAGCCTCTTGAGTAGCTGGGACTACAGTGCGTGTCACCACACCTGGCTCATTTAAAAAACTTTTTATAGAGATGGGGTGGCTCTCACTTTGTTGCTTATGCTGGTGTTGAACTCCTGGCTTCAGGGATCCGCCTACCCTTGCCTGCCAAAGTGCTGGGATTACAGGCGTGAGCCACTGCACCCGGCCTTTATGTTTTAGTACCCAGAATTTCATAGGCCTCCCTACATAAGCTATATTTTACTACATACTGATTAGGGTGAAAGTCATAATAACAAAAAGCCACTATGAATTTAGTGGCACTTGGATCAAATTTGTATTTTTAAAATACAATTGCTTATTTCCTATACCTTACTGTAGGTAGAATCTTGTGTATGGGAGACTTTTAGGAATGAGAAGGAGGAAGCTAAGTTTGTCAGCATCAATAACTTTTGTTTTCTTTTCCTCTCTTTGAAATTCTAGTACTCAAGGGAAAGAAGCTCAGTTTGCCAGCATAAGTGCCAAAGACCATCACCAGCATCTGTCCTTCAGGGTGCTTGGACAGAATTCTTACCACAGCAAAGGCATAAGATGCTTGATACGGAAAATCAGAAACTTAACTCTTTCGTTGCAGATAGTCATCAGTGGCTCTGTAAAAACACAGAGGAAAAGAGCCAGAAGGTTTCTGTTTAATGCATCTTGCCTTATCTTTTTTTATTACTGTGTACAAAGATTTTTTTACACAAAGAAACTTAATGCTGTATTAATAAATTCAGTGTGTAGCTTCAGTTGGGATAGTTTCAAAAGTGAAGATTTTGTGAGGAATAAGTGCAAATGTTCTTTTTTTATTTTAAAAAATTCTTTGAAACTGTTGAGTCTTTGTGTCTGCAATGAAATTGTACTCCTTGACAGTTGGTAGATTATATATTCTTCCACCTATCAAACTTGCATTCCACTATATTTATTTTTTGCCAAAAGATGAGCTATATTTGTCTGAAATCTGAGACACTATGTTCAATTGGATGTATCTGTTCAAATTTATTCCCACGTGATGTGGAACTCCTTTGTTGGATGTCACAACACTACAGTTAAGGTTGGTAAGGATAACTTGCAGGTCCATGGTTTTCATTACCAAAATTTTAAGATTCTGAATGTCGATGGAGTCTCACTGAAGAGTCACCAAAGGTGCCTGCCCTCCTCCCCTGCTGGAAAGTGTCAGTTGGAGACTGTCCCAAGGGTGCTGAAGAATCCAGCGGCAGGGGTTCTGGCTGCTTTCCATCTGAGTGTGGGATGGGAGGGGTGTTTATGATCATTTGGATATAGGAGTCTACTGCTATGAGGAATGGAACACAAGTAGTTAACCTATCACTTTCATTTACAATTCCAAAAGATGACTACAACCACGTCCCTGCTCAGATTCAAACAGTTTTCCATATCACTTTTCGGTGGTAAGATGATTTACAGTTTTTTTTTTTTTAATTGACAGCACCACTTACCATTCCTATATTCTTTTTGTTTTGTGTGGTTTTTTTCTTTTTATTTAACCCACAGTCAACATCATAGTTTCTTGTTTTGTTTTACTGAGCTCTTCCATGACTTATGTTACCATCCTAAAAAATGCTATATTAAACATAGAATAAATTGTCCTTTTTATGAATTAGGCTTTTGAAACATCCTGTGTTGGGATGATTTTTTTGTTTTTCAATTGGCAACAAAAGCTCTGTAGGGCTACAAACATTTAAAGTCCATATAATCATCTTTAAGACATTGTGTATTTTGTGGAAATATTAGAATTTTTCTTCCTGATTTGCCATTATATGGATTTGCTATTTTTTTTGATTAGTACAAAAGTATAAGACTTTGTTTTTTATGTGATGCACCATAAATATTAAAGTGTTGAATACTAACAGTGCTTACTACAGAAAAGATGTATTTTTGCTTTCTGCATTACAATGTCTTTTGGAGGAAGGGTGCAGGATAGGTTTCATTTGTATCGTGTGTCTTAACATCTTTCTAAATCGGCAGTGTAACTGCATAGTTTAACCTTCTGTGTCTCCCTCATTTTTCCCCTTTGCCTCATGTTTTTGCTTTTGTGTATCAGAGCATCTTTCTTTATAGCACCCTGGTCTTGCTTTAGTTTCTGTGGTGTTTTTTCATCCTCCTTGAAGATTCTGAGCGGAGGGAGGCTGGGGAGTCTGGTGCAGTAGGTGAGCAGCCGCTTGCTGCCCAGTCCAGGGTGGGTGGAGCGCACACCTGTCTTTGTGCATGCAAATCCGACACAGCTGGCACATCCGCTGGAGAGCACGACGCACGGGTCTGGAAGCTGCGCATAGCGATGCCTTCTGCAGTCATCCTACCCACGTAAAAGTAACTTTGGCTACGTTGTTACCACTGTTTTGTGGTCAGCCAGGAGGACATCTTAGCAATGGTGCCTGCGACAGAGTGCGGGACTGGGCCTCGTCCTCGCTGGCGTTGGAAACCAAGGCCTTGTATGCCACGCCTTATGAAGCACTGTTTCACAGTTACTTTCACTTCCCAAATAAAGGTTACCAGGAAATTAATTTTTTTTATTGAGGTGTTTGTGTGTTTTTCAGTGTAAACATGATGAGAAATAAAGCAAAGGTCAGAGATTTGCCCAGTAACTGATATTACAGGAAAAGCTGCTTTCCAGCCAGGCCTGGTGGCTCATCCTGTAATCACAGCACTTTGGGAGGCTAAGGCAGGAGGATCATTTGAGGCCAAGAGTTTCAGACCAGCCTGGGCAACATAGCAAGACCACATCTCCATTTTAAAAACTAGTAACAATGAAATGTTAAAAATAGTAATAGAAGAAAGGTTTCTGGCCATTGGCTTCTTAACAGAGACCAATCCATTCCCCTGTCCAGTTCAATCACAGAGAAACTTTGTCTGAAGAAGCTTCCGGCTTCCAGCTTCCTTACGCTCTGGCCAAGAGAAGAGCAGGTGGAGAAGGGGTTTTTATGGAGATCATAGTGATTTATGGGAACCCTAAGTAAGAAAAGCACACGCTTTGGGCCCAGACCTGTGTTGGGACTTGGCTCCCTCACTTGCACTCCCTGGCCCTGCACTTCACACGAGCCTCACTGCCCTCACTTACGTAGGTAAACTCCCAGGGATTTCTGTGTGGTTTAAATGAGCCACTGTTGGCAAAGCTCATGGCCAGAGCTTGGTACACTTCCAGTAATCACCTTTGCCCCACCTGCCTTTGTGTTTAGTTTGTGACAGCCGCTTCAAAAGCTGGTTGGGAACTGGTTCTGGCAGGAGTCCCTCTGGCCCATTTGATATGGGTCGGTTTTTCCAAAAGGTTCACAATTCTTGTTTGGCAAGGTATAGAAATTGACTGGCCAGGCACAGTGGCTCATGCCTGTAATCCCAGCACTTTGGGAGGCTGAGGTGGGTGGATCACTTGAGGTCAGGAGTTCGAGACCAGCCTGGCCAACACAGTGAAACCCCACCTGTACTAAAAATACAAAAATTAGCCGGGTGTGGTGGCGTACACCTGTAGTCTCAGCTATTCGGGAGACTGAGGCACAAGAATCGCTTGAACATGGGAGGGAGAGGTTGCAGCAAGCTGAGATTGTGCCACTGCACTCCAGCCTGGGCAACAGAGTGAGACTCTATCTCAAATAAATAAATAAATAAATAATTTTTATTTTAGGTAACTTTCAAAAGCATCCACCCATCTAAGTCTTGCTTGATTGGGTCTGTGTGGGTTTTTTCTGTGTGCCTCCATCCTCTAGTGGCCAGATGTGGAATTTCCAAGAAACCAGAGCTCTGCCCAATACCACCCAGCCATCCCCACAACTATCTGGGTTAACTGGAATCTGTAGCCTGGATTCTGCTGGAGGTGCTGTGGGTGTTTCTCTAGTTTTGATACAATTCATTTTGTCCCTGCACTTTAAAAGAAATTTGTAGCATAACATAGTACATATCCTTTTAAGCAATGACAAGGGTACTTTTTTACAATACTAAAATAAAATACTCTATTCTGGTTTCACCTTGGGCACTTAAAAAGCGAAAGTCACCTGGCTTGGTGGCTCACGCATGTAATCCCAGCAGTTTGGGAGGCCAAGGCAGGCAGATCACCTGAGGTCAGGAGTTCAAGACCAGCTTAGCCAACACGGTGAAACCCCATCTCTACTAAAAAATACAAAAATTAGCCGGGTGTGGTGGCAGGGGCCTGTAATCCCAGCTACTTGGGAGGCTGAGGCAGAAGAATCACTGGAACCTGGGAGACAAAGGTTGCAGTAAGCCGAGATGCCACTGCACTCCAGCCTGGGTGACAGAGCAAGACTTCATCTTGAACAAAAAAGTGAGAGTCTTTAGGCAAACCCCACACTACAACTGACTCCATTACCAAAACTGAATGAAAACACAGAACCTATTTACTGACCTAATAAGGTATCTGTGACAATAAGTGGACCTGTATGGATGACTCAAAGGGAAGTTAATATAAAAATTTTTTTTTAAAAGCCGGTGCAGTAGCTCACGCCTGTAATCCAGGACTTTGGGAGGCCAAAGTGGGTGAAATCACCTGAGGTCGGGAGTTCGACACCAGCCTGACCAACATGGAGAAACCCTGTCTTTACTAAAAATACAAAAATTATCTGGGCGTGGTGCACATGCCTATAATCTCAGCTACTCGGTAGGCTAAAGCAGGAGAATCACTTGAACCTGGGAGGCGGAGGTTGTGGTGAGCCGAAATCACAATATTGCACTCCAGCCTGGGCAATAAGAGCAAAACTCCATCTCAAAAAAAATTGAAAAAATTCTAAAGACGACCTGTAATCTGGAAACTGGTGTGTGCTCTGAAACTAAAAAAGTTATTTGTTTACTTTGAGGTCTGAGAACTGACGATCTCAACACTTCAAAAAAATCCAGATTTCCGGCTGGGCATGGTGGCTTACCCCTGTAATCCCAACACTTTGGGAGCCTGAGGCAGGCAGATCACTTGAGGTCAGGAGTTCAAGACCAGCTTGAGCGACATGGTGAAATCTGGTCTCTACTAAAAATATAAAAATTAGATGGGCATGGTGGCTCACCCCTGTAATCCCAGCACTTTGGGAGGCCAAGGCGGGGCAGATCACTTGAGGTCAAGAATTAGAGACCAGCCATGGCCAACATGGCAAAAATACAAAAATTAGCTGGGTGATGGCACACACCTATAGATCCAGCTACTTGGGAGGGCTGAGGCAGGAGAATCGCTTGAACTCTGGAGGCTGAGGTTGCAGTAGAGCCGAGATCGTACCACTGCACTCCAGCCTGGGTGACAGAGTAAGACTCCATCTCAAAAAAAAAGAAAGAAAGAAAAGAAAAAGGAGGCAGAATAGGAAATGAGTGTAACCAATGGTTAACAAGGGTTAAGGCAGAAGCAAAAGATCAGCAGGTACAGCCAGTTCTGGGCAGGATTAGGCAGCATAGAGGCCACATCTTCACTTCAGTGATAAGACAGAAGTTTCCACTTCAGCCAGGGATGTTAACCAAATTCTTTTAGCTTAATAAAAACCCTAATTGAGGGTCTCTTGAGCTGCTTGGCCAAGCTCACTCCCCCTCTGAGTTGTAGTTCCGTGCCAATCTCTGCTTTTGTCACTCCATTTGTTTGTTTTGTCTTTTGTTGATTGGTTTTATTTTTGTTGTTGTTGCTTTGTGCGTTTTTGGTTGCTTTTTTTTTTTTTTTTTAGATGGAGTATCGCCCTGTTGCCCAGGCTGGAGTGTGGTGGTGTGAACTCAGGTCACTGCAACCTCTGCCTCCTGGGTTCAAGCGATTCTCCTGCCTCAGCCTCCCCAGTAGCTGAAATTACAGGTGCACGCCACTATGCCCAGCTAATTGTTTTGAGACTGAGTCTCCCTCTGTTGCTCAGGCTAGAGTGCAGTGGCACAATCTCGGCTCACTGCAACCTCCATCTCCCAGGTTCAAGCAATTCTCCTGCCTCAGCCTCCAGAGCAGCTGGGACTACAGGCACGTGACACAAACCCAGCTAACTTTTGTATTTTCAGTAAAACGGGGTTTCACCCTGTTGGCCAGGCTATTCTAGAACTCCTGACCTCAAGTGATCTGCCGTCCTCAGCCTCCCAAAGTGCTGGGATTACAGGCATGAGACACCGGGCCTGCCCCACTTACTCTTTATATGTAATCAGTTATTCATTCATTAAGCATTTAAGAATGCCTATAATGTGCTTTACTGAACAAGACGGCAAGGTGCCTCTGCTCATAAAACTTATACTTTAAAGGAGGAGGTAAGAGATAATTAACATGACGTACTGTCAGGGGCTGATTATGTGCAATGAAGAAAACTAAAGCAGAATAAGGAAAAGAGACTGACAGTTTTGCTGTTTTAGATAAGATGGTCAGGGAAGGCCTCTGTAAAGCAGTGACCCTTGAGCTGAGGCCTGAATTACGTGAGATAGTAATGAGGCAGGAGCAGGGTACAGTGGCTCACACCTATAATCTCAGCACTTTGGGAGCCTCAGGTGAGCGGATCACTTGAGGTCAGGAGTTCAAGACCAGCCTGAGCAATGTGGCTAAATCTTGTCTCTACTAAAAATACAAAAATTAGCTGGGCATGGTGGCACGTAATCTCCCAAAGTGCTGGGATTACAGGCGTGAGCCACTACACCCGACAGAAATTTCAATTTTATAGGGAGGAACTCCTCAGGCTCGGAGGAATTGGCCCAGAGACCCAGGCTGTCAGTGGCAGGTGTGGGACTCATACCCTGGTCTGTGAGACTTGGAAGCACGGGCAACATTGCCTCCATCTCTGCCCCTTGCTGTAAGGAGCTCCACTTTAGGAACCCCTCAAGTTCAGGGTCTGAAGCCACCCTGCAGCTGAGCGCTTCTCAGTATCCCCACCTCCCCACCCTGCTCTGAGCCACCTTCATCTCCTGCCTGGGCTCATCACCCCACGGTGCTTTCTCATTCTGCTGTGCCCCCTTCAGCAGCCAGGGTGACTTTGTGAGCCTTGAGAACCTTTGTGCCCCCTTCAGCAGCCAGGCTGACTTTGTGAACCTTGAGCAGGCTGGGACTTTGCAAGACTACGCTTTGTGCATAAAATTACACTCCAGCCCCTGGCAAAGGCCTTTCCCCGGTAGTCACACATCAAAAGTTTATAATGGCTCATTTATCTGTCTCCCTGGTTACTACTCTGCCTACATCACCCACCCTACTGCCTGCGGCCTTTTTCTGCTCTGAAAAGACATCAGGGTCATTCTTGCCCCAGGAGTTCTACATTCTGTGTTTCCTTTTCCAGGGATATTCCAACTGCAGGTATTTCTGTTACCTGATAGAAAGTCTTGGCTGTGAGTTGGTCAGGTGCTTGGTGCCTTGAACCGACACAAGGCCGGGTGTGGTGGCTCACACCTGTAATCCCAGTACTTTGGGAGACTGAGGCGGGTGCATCACCTGAAGTCAGGAGTTCAAGACCAGCCTAGCCAACATGGTGAAACACCATCTCTACTAAAAATAAAAAATTAGGCCAGGCGCAGTGGCTCACGCCTGTAATCCCAGAACTAGGTCGAGGCAGGAGGATCACCTGATGTCAGGAGTTCGAGACCAGCCTGGCCAACATGGCAAAACCCTGTCGCTACTAAAAATATAAAAATTAGACGGGTGTGGTGGCACACACCTGTAATCCCAGCTACTCGGGAGGCTGAGGCAGAAGAATACCTTGAACCCAGGAGGTGGAGGTTGCAGTGAGCAGAGATTGCCCCACTGTACTCCAGCCTGGGCAACGAGCTAAACTCCACGTTAAAAAAAAAAAAAGTTTTAACAGAAAATGCACAAAGCAACAACAACAAAAATAAAACGAATCGACAAAAGACAAAACAAACAAATGGAGTAACAAAAGCACAGACTGGAACAAAATCACAATTCGGGGGGGGGCAAGCTTGACAAAGCAGCTCAAGAGACACTCAAAACGGGTTTTTTTTAAGCTAAAAGATTTTGGGGCCGGGCGGTGGAGGCGGGGTGGGGGGCTCACGCCTGTAATCCCAGCACTTTGGGAGACTGAGGTGGGCGGATCACCTGAGGTCGGGAGTTGGAGATCAGCCCAACCAACATAGAGAAACCCCGTCTCTACTAAAAATAAATAATAATTAGCGGGGCGTGGTGGCGGATACCTGTAATCCCAGCTACTTGGAAGGCTGAGGCAGAATAATCGCTTGAACCTGGGAGGCAGAGTTTGTGGTGAGCCAAAATCGCGCCACTGCACTCCAGCCTGGCCAACAAGAGCGAAACTCCGTCTCAAAGAAAAAAAAAAAAAAAGGCCGGCCGTGGTGGCTCACGTCTGTAATTTTAGCACTCTGGGAGGCCGAGGCGGGCGGATCACCAGCCTGGCCAACGTGGTGAAACCTCGTCTCTACTAAACATACAAAAATTAGCCAGGGATGGTGGCGGGCACCTGCAATCACAGCTACCCAGAAGCCTGAGGCAGGAGAATCTCTCGAACCCGGGAGGCGGAGCTTGCAGTGAGAGCAGAGCACACCCACTGCACTCCAGCCTAGACAACTGAGTGAGACTCCGTCTCAAAAAAATAAAATAAAAAACAAACCACCCCAAAAAAAACCTCGAAAAAGGAAAAGTAAATATCACCAGAACGGATACTACTACACTTTTCAAGAAAATGAAAAAGGAAATACCAGAACGGATTTCACCAATCTGCAAACCTGCAAATGACTCGGCCAGCGGCTTCAGGGTCAGCGTATTTGCGCAGGCGCAGAGGGCTCCGCTGGAGGCAGCGGCGTGGGGCTCAGTGCGCGTGCGCCGGTCTCGGTGTCGGAGGCAGCACAAGCCAGTCCCCGCCCTCGCTGCGCCTGCGCGTTGGCGCAGACAATTTGGTGGTGGCGCCGGGCTAGCGTTGGGTTGAGCTCGGTGAGCTGAGCGCGGGGTCTGTCCGGAGTGCGGGCGACCGGACCTTCGCCATGCCGGGGATGGTGCTCTTCGGCCGGCGCTGGGCCATCGCCAGCGACGACTTGGTCTTCCCAGGGTTCTTCGAGCTGGTCGTGCGAGTGCTGTGGTAAGGACGGCGGCTATGGGGGCGGTGGAGCGCACCGGGGAGGGAGCGGCGTTGAGGGGGGCGAGCTGTTCCCTGAGACGGTGACAGAAGTGGCTGCCCGAGCTCTTGCGCGGTCCCAGCGCTGGCCACGCATCCTCTTACCGACTTCTCACCACCGCCCGAAGAGGTGGGCAGTGGTGCTGTGTCCATTTGACGGATGACAGACCGAATCCCCCAGAGTGTGTGGGCCGGACCCGGGGTCACACAGGGGGCTTGGAAGTCCGCGCTGCACCACACGAGCACCCCTTCTTGTGCAGCGCCAAGACCTGACTCTGGGAGCAGCGAGGGTGTCACCGCCGGCAAAAGCCATGGCCTCGAGGTCTCCTTTCTCCAGTCGGGAGCAGCCACTTGTGCCCTTCTGTCCTTTTGTACGGAAAAACAGAGCATTTGAGTCTCCATAATGAAGGTTAGGAAAAAACACCGAGCCGGTTGTGGCTGCATTTCGTGAGGAGCAGACAGGCTCAACATACAATGCTGTTGTAAAGTGTGGAATCAGTGGGAAGTGGCATTGGTGCCTGAAGTCTGTTCCCAGAGGGTCTGTGCAGGGCATGAATCATTGTTATCAAAAAGTAGCTTCTTGGCTGGGCTCCGTGGCTTACGCTTGTTACCTCAACACACTGAGAGGCTGAGACGGGAGGATTGCTTAAGGACAGGAGTTTGAGACCAACCTGGGCAACTTAGTGAGATAACTTTTCTTTTTATTTTTTTTGAGACAGGGTGTCACTCTGCTACCCAGTTGGGAGTGGTGCGATCACCACTCACTGCAGCCTCTACCTCCTGGGCTCGAGTGATCCTCCCACTTCAGCCTCCCAAGTAGCTGGGACCATAGACTCACACCACCATGCCCAGTAAATTTTTCTATTTTCTGTAGAGATGGGGTCTCACTGTGTTGCCCAGGCTGGTCTCAAACTCCTGTGCTCAAGTGATCCTCCTGCCTTGGCCTCCCAAAGTGCTGGGATTATAGGCATGAGCCATGTCACCTGGCTTGGTTCCTGCCCTATTGGTTTTATGTATTAACACACAGCAGATTACAGTGTATTTGTCAATTCCTTCTTTTTTTCTTACTCTTTTTTTAAGCTGCTCCTCTCAGACCAGGGCTACCCTATAGGCAGTGTGCCTGAAGTAGCTGTGTTTGTCAATTTCTTATGAATTCAGAGAAGTAAAAATTATCTTGTTAATAATTTAGCAGACATCCAGTTTGTTGGTTTACCAGTTGTGTATTTCTGAGTCATGATGGCGCTGTTTTCCAGCAGCTCACATTATATTTGCTTGCTTGGGGCTTTAAATACTTCTCATGCCTACAGCAGGCATACAGTAAGAACAGTAAAGTAAGTATGGAACATATAAAACTCATGAAAAAAAGAAAGCCATACTCTTTAATTGACTTGTTAGATCTTTCCTTTTTCTTTTTTTTTTTTTTTTTTTTTTTTTTTTTATTCGGGGTTTCCCTCTTGTTGCCCAGGCTGGAGTACAATGGTGTGTACTCGGCCCCCTGCAGCCAACACAAC